>JAUIMM010000685.1:0-42573 GCA_031769625.1 Taudactylus pleione
ATATTAGAAAATTATAGTGTATGTTAGAATGTTATAATGGATGTTAGAATGTATATTAGAATGTTATAATGGATGTTAGAATGTTATAATTGATTTTAGAATGTATATCAGAATGTTAAAAAGTATGTTAGAATGTTATAATGGATGTTAGAATGTATATTAGAATGTTAGAGTGTATGTTAGAATGTTATAATGGATGTTAGAATGTATATTAGAATGTTAGAATGTATGTTAGAATGTTATTATGGATGTTAGAATGTTATATTTGATGTTAGAATGTATATTAGAATGTTATAATGTATGTTAGAATGTTATATTGATGTTAGAATGTATATTAGATTGTTATAATGTATGTTAGAATGTTATAATGAATGTTAAAATGTATATTAGAATGTTATAATGTATGTTAGGATGTTATAATGTATGTTAGAATGTTATAATGGATGTTAGAATGTATATTAGATTGTTATAATGTATGTTAGAATGTTATAATGGATGTTAGAATGTATATTAGAATGTTATAATGTATGTTACAATGTTATAATGGATGTTAGAATGTTTTAATGGATGTTAGAATGTATATTAGAATGTTATAATGTATGTTAGAATGTTATAATGGATGTTAGAATGTTATAATGGATGTTAGAATGTATATTAGAATGTTTTAATGTATATTAGAATGTTATAATGGATGTTAGAATGTTATAATGGATGTTATAATGAATATTAGAATGTTATAATGTATGTTAGAATGCATGATAGAATGTATATTAGAATGTTTTAGTGTATTTTAGAATGTTATAATGGATGTTAGAAAGTATATTAGAATATTATAATGGATGTTAGAATGTTATAATGGATGTTAGGTACATTATAATGGATGTTATAATATATATTAGAATGTTAGAATGTATGTTAGATGTTATAATAGATGTTAGAATGTATATTAGATTGTTATAATGTATGTTAGAATGTTAGAAATGGATGTTAGAATGTTATTAGAATGTTATAATGTATGTTACAATGTTATAATGGATGTTAGAATGTATATTAGAATGTTATAATGTATGTTAGAATGTTATAATGGATGTTAGAATGTTATAATGGATGTTAGAATGTATATTAGAATGTTGTAATGTATGTTAGAATGTTATAATGGATGGTAGAATGTTATAATGGATGTTAGAATGAATATTAGAATGTTAGAATGGATGTTAGAATGTTATAATGGATGTTATAATGTATATTAGAATGTTATAATGTATGTTAGAATGCATGTTAGAATGTATATTAGAATATTATAGTGTATGTTAGAATGTTATAATGGATGTTAGAATGTATATTAGAATGTTATAATGGATGTTAGAATATTATAATGGATGTTATAATGTATATTAGAATGTTAAAAAGTATGTTAGAATGTTATAATGGATGTTAGAATGTATATTAGAATGTTAGAATGTATGTTAGAATGTTATAATGGATGTTAGAATGTATATTAGAATGTTAGAATGTATGTTAGAATGTTATTATGGATGTTAGAATGTTATAATTGATGTTAGAATGTATATTAGAATGTTATAATGTATGTTAGAATGTTATTATGGATGTTAGAATGTTATAATGGAAGTTAGAATGTTATATTGGATGTTAAAATATTATAATGGAAATTATAATGTATATTAGAATGTTAAAATGGATGATTGAATGTTATAATTGATGTTAGAATGTATATTACAAAGTTATAATGTATGTTAGAATGTTATAATGGATGTTTGAATGTATTTTAGATTGTTATAATGTATGATAGAATGTTATAATGGATATTAGAATGTATATTAGAATATTATAATGTATGTTACAATGCTATAATGTATGTTAGAATGTTATAATGGATGTTAAAATGTATACTAGAATGTTATAATGTATGTTAGAATGTATATTAGAATGTTATAATGTATGGTAGAATGTTATAATGGATGTTAGAATGTATATTAGATTGTTATAATGTATGTTAGAATGTTATAATGGATGTTAGAATGTATATTAGAATGTTATAATGGATGTTAGAATGTTTATAATTGATTTTAGAATGTATATCAGAATGTTAAAAAGTATGTTAGAATGTTATAATGGATGTTAGAATGTATATTAGAATGTTAGAGTGTATGTTAGAATGTTATAATGGATGTTAGAATGTATATTAGAATGTTAGAATGTATGTTAGAATGTTATTATGGATGTTAGAATGTTATATTTGATGTTAGAATGTATATTAGAATGTTATAATGTATGTTAGAATGTTATAATGGATGTTAGAATGTTATAATGGATGTTAGAATGTATATTAGAATGTTGTAATGTATGTTAGAATGTTATAATGGATGGTAGAATGTTATAATGGATGTTAGAATGAATATTAGAATGTTAGAATGGATGTTAGAATGTTATAATGGATGTTATAATGTATATTAGAATGTTATAATGTATGTTAGAATGCATGTTAGAATGTATATTAGAATGTTTTAGTGTATTTTTAGAATGTTATAATGGATGTTAGAAATGTAAATTAGAATATTATAATGGATGTTAGAATGTTATAATGGATGATAGTACATTATAATGGATGTTATAATATATATTAGAATGTTATAATGTATGTTAGAATGTTATAATGGATGTTAGAATGTATATTAGATTGTTATAATGTATGTTAGAATGTTATAATGGATGTTAGAATGTATATTAGAATGTTATAATGTATGTTACAATGTTATAATGGATGTTAGAATGTTATAATGGTGTTAGAATGTTATAATGGATGTTAGAATGTATATTAGAATGTTGTAATGTATGTTAGAATGTTATAATGGATGGTAGAATGTTATAATGGATGTTAGAATGAATATTAGAATGTTAGAATGGATGTTAGAATGTTATAATGGATGTTATAATGTATATTAGAATGTTATAATGTATGTTAGAATGCATGTTAGAATGTATATTAGAATGTTTTAGTGTATTTTAGAATGTTATAATGGATGTTAGAATGTAAATTAGAATATTATAATGGATGTTAGAATGTTATAATGGATGATAGTACATTATAATGGATGTTTATAATATATATTAGAATGTTATAATGTATGTTAGAATGTTATAATGGATGTTAGAATGT
Source organism: Taudactylus pleione (assembly GCA_031769625.1). Classification (NCBI taxonomy): domain Eukaryota; kingdom Metazoa; phylum Chordata; class Amphibia; order Anura; family Myobatrachidae; genus Taudactylus; species Taudactylus pleione. The sequence goes on from JAUIMM010000685.1 coordinate 3,179, forward strand.
ATATTAGATTGTTATAATGTATGTTAGAATGTTATAATGGATGTTAGAATGTATATTAGAATGTTAATGTATGTTACAATGTTATAATGGACGTTAGAATGTATATTAGAATGTTATAATGTATGTTAGAATGTTATAATGGATGTTAAAATGTTATAATGGATTTTAGAATGTATATTAGAATGTTGTAATGTATGTTAGAATGTTATAATGGATGTTAGAATGTTATAATGGATGTTATTATGAATATTAGAATGTTATAATGGATGTTAGAATGTTATAATGGATGTTAGAATGTATATTAGAATGTTAGAATGTATGTTAGAATGCATGTTAGAATGCATATTAGAAAATTATAGTGTATGTTAGAATGTTATAATGGATGTTAGAATGTATATTAGAATGTTATAATGGATGTTAGAATGTTATAATTGATTTTAGAATGTATATCAGAATGTTAAAAAGTATGTTAGAATGTTATAATGGATGTTAGAATGTATATTAGAATGTTAGAGTGTATGTTAGAATGTTATAATGGATGTTAGAATGTATATTAGAATGTTATAATGTATGTTACAATGTTATAATGGATGTTAGAATGTTTTAATTGATGTTAGAATGTATGTTAGAATGTTATAATGAATGTTAAAATGTATATTAGAATGTTATAATGTATGTTAGGATGTTTATAATGTATGTTAGAATGTTATAATGGATGTTAGAATGTATATTAGATGTTATAATGTATGTTAGAATGTTATAATGGATGTTAGAATGTATATTAGAATGTTATAATGTATGTTACAATGTTATAATGGATGTTAGAATGTTTTAATGGATGTTAGAATGTATATTAGAATGTTATAATGTATGTTAGAATGTTATAATGGATGTTAGAATGTTATAATGGATGTTAGAATGTATATTAGAATGTTTTAATGTATATTAGAATGTTATAATGGATGTTAGAATGTTATAATGGATGTTATAATGAATATTAGAATGTTATAATGTATGTTAGAATGCATGATAGAATGTATATTAGAATGTTTTAGTGTATTTTAGAATGTTATAATGGATGTTAGAAAGTATATTAGAATATTATAATGGATGTTAGAATGTTATAATGGATGTTAGTACTTATAATGGATGTTATAATATATATTAGAATGTTAGAATGTATGTTAGAATGTTATAATAGATGTTAGAATGTATATTAGATTGTTATAATGTATGTTAGAATGTTAGAATGGATGTTAGAATGTTATTAGAATGTTATAATGTATGTTACAATGTTATAATGGATGTTAGAATGTATATTAGAATGTTATAATGTATGTTAGAATGTTATAATGGATGTTAGAATGTTATAATGGATGTTAGAATGTATATTAGAATGTTGTAATGTATGTTAGAATGTTATAATGGATGGTAGAATGTTATAATGGATGTTAGAATGAATATTAGAATGTTAGAATGGATGTTAGAATGTTATAATGGATGTTATAATGTATATTAGAATGTTATAATGTATGTTAGAATGCATGTTAGAATGTATATTAGAATATTATAGTGTATGTTAGAATGTTATAATGGATGTTAGAATGTATATTAGAATGTTATAATGGATGTTAGAATATTATAATGGATGTTATAATGTATATTAGAATGTTAAAAAGTATGTAGAATGTTATAATGGATGTTAGAATGTATATTAGAATGTTAGAATGTATGTTAGAATGTTATAATGGATGTTAGAATGTATATTAGAATGTTAGAATGTATGTTAGAATGTTATTATGGATGTTAGAATGTTATAATTGATGTTAGAATGTATATTAGAATGTTATAATGTATGTTAGAATGTTATTATGGATGTTAGAATGTTATAATGGAAGTTAGAATGTTATATTGGATGTTAAAATATTATAATGGAAATTATAATGTATATTAGAATGTTAAAATGGATGATTGAATGTTATAATTGATGTTAGAATGTATATTACAAAGTTATAATGTATGTTAGAATGTTATAATGGATGTTTGAATGTATTTTAGATTGTTATAATGTATGATAGAATGTTATAATGGATATTAGAATGTATATTAGAATATTATAATGTATGTTACAATGCTATAATGTATGTTAGAATGTTATAATGGATGTTAAAATGTATACTAGAATGTTATAATGTATGTTAGAATGTATATTAGAATGTTATAATGTATGGTAGAATGTTATAATGGATGTTAGAATGTATATTAGATTGTTATAATGTATGTTAGAATGTTATAATGGATGTTAGAATGTATATTAGAATGTTATAATGTATGATAGAATGTTTTAATGGATATTAGAATGTATATTAGAATGTTATAATGTATGTTAGAATGTTATAATGGATGTTATAATGAATATTAGAATATTAGAATGGATGTTAGAATGTTATAATGGATGTTATAATGTATATTAGAATGTTATAATGTATGTTAGAATGCATGTTAGAATGTATATTAGAATATTATAGTGTATGGTTAGAATGTTATAATGGATGTTAGAATGTATATTAGAATGTTATAATGGATGTTAAAATGTTATAATGGATTTTAGAATGTATATTAGAATGTTGTAATGTATGTTAGAATGTTATAATGGATGTTAGAATGTTATAATGGATGTTATAATGAATATTAGAATGTTATAATGGATGTTAGAATGTTATAATGGATGTTAGAATGTATATTAGAATGTTAGAATGGTATGTTAGAATGCATGTTAGAATGCATATTAGAAAATTATAGTGTATGTTAGAATGTTATAATGGATGTTAGAATGTATATTAGAATGTTATAATGGATGTTAGAATGTTATAATTGATTTTAGAATGTATATCAGAATGTTAAAAAGTATGTTAGAATGTTATAATGGATGTTAGAATGTATATTAGAATGTTAGAGTGTATGTTAGAATGTTATAATGGATGTTAGAATGTATATTAGAATGTTAGAATGTATGTTAGAATGTTATTATGGATGTTAGAATGTTATATTTGATGTTAGAATGTATATTAGAATGTTATAATGTATGTTAGAATGTTATAATTGATGTTAGAATGTATATTAGATTGTTATAATGTATGTTAGAATGTTATAATGAATGTTAAAATGTATATTAGAATGTTATAATGTATGTTAGGATGTTATAATGTATGTTAGAATGTTATAATGGATGTTAGAATGTATATTAGATTGTTATAATGTATGTTAGAATGTTATAATGGATGTTAGAATGTATATTAGAATGTTATAATGTATGTTACAATGTTATAATGGATGTTAGAATGTTTTAATGGATGTTAGAATGTATATTAGAATGTTATAATGTATGTTAGAATGTTATAATGGATGTTAGAATGTTATAATGGATGTTAGAATGTATATTAGAATGTTTTAATGTATATTAGAATGTTATAATGGATGTTAGAATGTTATAATGGATGTTATAATGAATATTAGAATGTTATAATGTATGTTAGAATGCATGATAGAATGTATATTAGAATGTTTTAGTGTATTTTAGAATGTTATAATGGATGTTAGAAAGTATATTAGAATATTATAATGGATGTTAGAATGTTATAATGGATGTTAGTACATTATAATGGATGTTATAATATATATTAGAATGTTAGAATGTATGTTAGAATGTTATAATAGATGTTAGAATGTATATTAGATTGTTATAATGTATGTTAGAATGTTATAATGGATGTTAGAATGTTTTAATTGATGTTAGAATGTATATTAGAATGTTATAATGTATGTTAGAATGTTATAATGGATGTTAGAATGTTATAATGGATGTTAGAATGTATATTAGAATGTTTTAATGTATATTAGAATGTTATAATGGATGTTAGAATGTTATAATGGATGTTATAATGAATATTAGAATGTTATAATGTATGTTAGAATGCATGATAGAATGTATATTAGAATGTTTTAGTGTATTTTAGAATGTTATAATGGATGTTAGAAAGTATATTAGAATATTATAATGGATGTTAGAATGTTATAATGGATGTTAGTACATTATAATGGATGTTATAATATATATTAGAATGTTATAATGTATGTTAGAATGTTATAATAGATGTTAGAATGTATATTAGATTGTTATAATGTATGTTAGAATGTTAGAATGGATGTTAGAATGTTATTAGAATGTTATAATGTATGTTACAATGTTATAATGGATGTTAGAATGTATATTAGAATGTTATAATGTATGTTAGAATGTTATAATGGATGTTAGAATGTTATAATGGATGTTAGAATGTATATTAGAATGTTGTAATGTATGTTAGAATGTTATAATGGATGGTAGAATGTTATAATGGATGTTAGAATGAATATTAGAATGTTAGAATGGATGTTAGAATGTTATAATGGATGTTATAATGTATATTAGAATGTTATAATGTATGTTAGAATGCATGTTAGAATGTATATTAGAATGTTTTAGTGTATTTTAGAATGTTATAATGGATGTTAGAATGTAAATTAGAATATTATAATGGATGTTAGAATGTTATAATGGATGATAGTACATTATAATGGATGTTATAATATATATTAGAATGTTATAATGTATGTTAGAATGTTATAATGGATGTTAGAATGTATATTAGATTGTTATAATGTATGTTAGAATGTTATAATGGATGTTAGAATGTATATTAGAATGTTATAATGTATGTTACAATGTTATAATGGACGTTAGAATGTATATTAGAATGTTATAATGTATGTTAGAATGTTATAATGGATGTTAAAATGTTATAATGGATTTTAGAATGTATATTAGAATGTTGTAATGTATGTTAGAATGTTATAATGGATGTTAGAATGTTATAATGGATGTTATAATGAATATTAGAATGTTATAATGGATGTTAGAATGTTATAATGGATGTTAGAATGTATATTAGAATGTTAGAATGTATGTTAGAATGTTATTATGGATGTTAGAATGTTATATTTGATGTTAGAATGTATATTAGAATGTTATAATGTATGTTAGAATGTTATAATTGATGTTAGAATGTATATTAGATTGTTATAATGTATGTTAGAATGTTATAATGGATGTTAAAATGTATATTAGAATGTTATAATGTATGTTAGGATGTTATAATGTATGTTAGAATGTTATAATGGATGTTAGAATGTATATTAGATTGTTATAATGTATGTTAGAATGTTATAATGGATGTTAGAATGTATATTAGAATGTTATAATGTATGTTACAATGTTATAATGGATGTTAGAATGTTTTAATGGATGTTAGAATGTATATTAGAATGTTATAATGTATGTTAGAATGTTATAATGGATGTTAGAATGTTATAATGGATGTTAGAATGTATTTTAGAATGTTTTAATGTATATTAGAATGTTATAATGGATGTTAGAATGTTATAATGGATGTTATAATGAATATTAGAATGTTATAATGGATGTTAGAATGCATGATAGAATGTATATTAGAATGTTTTAGTGTATTTTAGAATGTTATAATGGATGTTAGAAAGTATATTAGAATATTATAATGGATGTTAGAATGTTATAATGGATGTTAGTACATTATAATGGATGTTATAATATATATTAGAATGTTATAATGTATGTTAGAATGTTATAATAGATGTTAGAATGTATATTAGATTGTTAGAATGGATGTTAGAATGTTATTAGAATGTTATAATGTATGTTACAATGTTATAATGGATGTTAGAATGTATATTAGAATGTTATAATGTATGTTAGAATGTTATAATGGATGTTAGAATGTTATAATGGATGTTAGAATGTATATTAGAATGTTGTAATGTATGTTAGAATGTTATAATGGATGGTAGAATGTTATAATGGATGTTAGAATGAATATTAGAATGTTAGAATGGATGTTAGAATGTTATAATGGATGTTATAATGTATATTAGAATGTTATAATGTATGTTAGAATGCATGTTAGAATGTATATTAGAATATTATAGTGTATGTTAGAATGTTATAATGGATGTTAGAATGTATATTAGAATGTTATAATGGATGTTAGAATATTATAATGGATGTTATAATGTATATTAGAATGTTAAAAAGTATGTTAGAATGTTATAATGGATGTTAGAATGTATATTAGAATGTTAGAATGTATGTTAGAATGTTATAATGGATGTTAGAATGTATATTAGAATGTTAGAATGTATGTTAGAATGTTATTATGGATGTTAGAATGTTATAATTGATGTTAGAATGTATATTAGAATGTTATAATGTATGTTAGAATGTTATTATGGATGTTAGAATGTTATAATGGAAGTTAGAATGTTATATTGGATGTTAAAATATTATAATGGAAATTATAATGTATATTAGAATGTTAAAATGGATGATTGAATGTTATAATTGATGTTAGAATGTATATTACAAAGTTATAATGTATGTTAGAATGTTATAATGGATGTTTGAATGTATTTTAGATTGTTATAATGTATGATAGAATGTTATAATGGATATTAGAATGTATATTAGAATATTATAATGTATGTTACAATGCTATAATGTATGTTAGAATGTTATAATGGATGTTAAAATGTATACTAGAATGTTATAATGGATGTTAGAATGTATATTCGATTGTTATAATGTATGTTAGAATGTTATAATGGATGTTAGAATGTATATTAGAATGTTATAATGTATGTTACAATGTTATAATGGATGTTAGAATGTTTTAATGGATGTTAGAATGTATATTAGAATGTTATAATGTATGTTAGAATGTTATAATGGATGTTAGAATGTTATAATGGATGTTAGAATGTATATTAGAATGTTTTAATGTATGTTAGAATGTTATAATGGATGTTAGAATGTTATAATGGATGTTATAATGAATATTAGAATGTTATAATGTATGTTAGAATGCATGATAGAATGTATATTAGAATGTTTTAGTGTATTTTAGAATGTTATAATGGATGTTAGAAAGTATATTAGAATATTATAATGGATGTTAGAATGTTATAATGAATGTTAGTACATTATAATGGATGTTATAATATATATTAGAATGTTATAATGTATGTTAGAATGTTATAATAGATGTTAGAATGTATATTAGATTGTTATAATGTATGTTAGAATGTTAGAATGGATGTTAGAATGTTATTAGAATGTTATAATGTATGTTACAATGTTATAATGGATGTTAGAATGTATATTAGAATGTTATAATGTATGTTAGAATGTTATAATGGATGTTAGAATGTTATAATGGATGTTAGAATGTATATTAGAATGTTGTAATGTATGTTAGAATGTTATAATGGATGGTAGAATGTTATAATGGATGTTAGAATGAATATTAGAATGTTAGAATGGATGTTAGAATGTTATAATGGATGTTATAATGTATATTAGAATGTTATAATGTATGTTAGAATGCATGTTAGAATGTATATTAGAATGTTTTAGTGTATTTTAGAATGTTATAATGGATGTTAGAATGTAAATTAGAATATTATAATGGATGTTAGAATGTTATAATGGATGATAGTACATTATAATGGATGTTATAATATATATTAGAATGTTATAATGTATGTTAGAATGTTATAATGGATGTTAGAATGTATATTAGATTGTTATAATGTATGTTAGAATGTTATAATGGATGTTAGAATGTATATTAGAATGTTATAATGTATGTTACAATGTTATAATGGATGTTAGAATGTTATAATGGACGTTAGAATGTATATTAGAATGTTATAATGTATGTTAGAATGTTATAATGGATGTTAAAATGTTATAATGGATTTTAGAATGTATATTAGAATGTTGTAATGTATGTTAGAATGTTATAATGGATGTTAGAATGTTATAATGGATGTTATAATGAATATTAGAATGTTATAATGGATGTTAGAATGTTATAATGGATGTTATAATGTATATTAGAATGTTATAATGTATGTTAGAATGCATGTTAGAATGTATATTAGAAAATTATAGTGTATGTTAGAATGTTATAATGGATGTTAGAATGTATATTAGAATGTTATAATGGATGTTAGAATGTTATAATTGATTTTAGAATGTATATCAGAATGTTAAAAAGTATGTTAGAATGTTATAATGGATGTTAGAATGTATATTAGAATGTTAGAGTGTATGTTAGAATGTTATAATGGATGTTAGAATGTATATTAGAATGTTAGAATGTATGTTAGAATGTTATTATGGATGTTAGAATGTTATATTTGATGTTAGAATGTATATTAGAATGTTATAATGTATGTTAGAATGTTATAATTGATGTTAGAATGTATATTAGATTGTTATAATGTATGTTAGAATGTTATAATGGATGTTAAAATGTATATTAGAATGTTATAATGTATGTTAGGATGTTATAATGTATGTTAGAATGTTATAATGGATGTTAGAATGTATATTAGATTGTTATAATGTATGTTAGAATGTTATAATGGATGTTAGAATGTATATTAGAATGTTATAATGTATGTTACAATGTTATAATGGATGTTAGAATGTTTTAATTGATGTTAGAATGTATATTAGAATGTTATAATGTATGTTAGAATGTTATAATGGATGTTAGAATGTTATAATGGATGTTAGAATGTATATTAGAATGTTTTAATGTATATTAGAATGTTATAATGGATGTTAGAATGTTATAATGGATGTTATAATGAATATTAGAATGTTATAATGTATGTTAGAATGCATGATAGAATGTATATTAGAATGTTTTAGTGTATTTTAGAATGTTATAATGGATGTTAGAAAGTATATTAGAATATTATAATGGATGTTAGAATGTTATAATGGATGTTAGTACATTATAATGGATGTTATAATATATATTAGAATGTTATAATGTATGTTAGAATGTTATAATAGATGTTAGAATGTATATTAGATTGTTATAATGTATGTTAGAATGTTAGAATGGATGTTAGAATGTTATTAGAATGTTATAATGTATGTTACAATGTTATAATGGATGTTAGAATGTATATTAGAATGTTATAATGTATGTTAGAATGTTATAATGGATGTTAGAATGTTATAATGGATGTTAGAATGTATATTAGAATGTTGTAATGTATGTTAGAATGTTATAATGGATGGTAGAATGTTATAATGGATGTTAGAATGAATATTAGAATGTTAGAATGGATGTTAGAATGTTATAATGGATGTTATAATGTATATTAGAATGTTATAATGTATGTTAGAATGCATGTTAGAATGTATATTAGAATGTTTTAGTGTATTTTAGAATGTTATAATGGATGTTAGAATGTAAATTAGAATATTATAATGGATGTTAGAATGTTATAATGGATGATAGTACATTATAATGGATGTTATAATATATATTAGAATGTTATAATGTATGTTAGAATGTTATAATGGATGTTAGAATGTATATTAGATTGTTATAATGTATGTTAGAATGTTATAATGGATGTTAGAATGTATATTAGAATGTTATAATGTATGTTACAATGTTATAATGGATGTTAGAATGTTATAATGGATGTTAGAATGTTATAATGGATGTTAGAATGTATATTAGAATGTTGTAATGTATGTTAGAATGTTATAATGGATGGTAGAATGTTATAATGGATGTTAGAATGAATATTAGAATGTTAGAATGGATGTTAGAATGTTATAATGGATGTTATAATGTATATTAGAATGTTATAATGTATGTTAGAATGCATGTTAGAATGTATATTAGAATGTTTTAGTGTATTTTAGAATGTTATAATGGATGTTAGAATGTAAATTAGAATATTATAATGGATGTTAGAATGTTATAATGGATGATAGTACATTATAATGGATGTTATAATATATATTAGAATGTTATAATGTATGTTAGAATGTTATAATGGATGTTAGAATGTATATTAGATTGTTATAATGTATGTTAGAATGTTAGAATGGATGTTAGAATGTATATTAGATTTTTATAATGTATGTTAGAATGTTATAATGGATGTTAGAATGTATATTAGAATGTTATAATGTATGTTACAATGTTATAATGGATGTTAGAATGTATATTAGAATGTTATAATGTATGTTACATTGTTATAATGGATGTTAGAATGTTATAATGGATGTTAGAATGTATATTAGAATGTTGTAATGTATGTTAGAATGTTATAATGGATGTTAGAATGTTATAATGGATGTTATAATGAAAATTAGAATGTTATAATGTATGTTAGAATGCTTGTTAAAATGTATATTAGAATGTTTTAGTGTATTTTAGAATGTTATAATGGATGTTAGAATGTATATTAGAATATTATAATGGATGTTAGAATGTTATAATGGATGATAGTACATTATAATGGATGTTATAATATATATTAGAATGTTATAATGTATGTTAGAATGTTATAATGGATGTTAGAATGTATATTAGATTGTTATAATGTATGTTAGAATGTTATAATGGATGTTAGAATGTATATTAGAATGTTATAATGTATGTTACAATGTTATAATGGATGTTAGAATGTTATAAAGGACGTTAGAATGTATATTAGAATGTTATAATGTATGTTACAATGTTATAATGGATGTTAGAATGTTATAATGGATGTTAGAATGTATATTAGATTGTTATAATGTATGTTAGAATGTTATAATGGATGTTAGAATGTATATTAGAATGTTATAATGTATGTTACAATGTTATAATGGATGTTAGAATGTTATAATGGATGTTAGAATGTTATAATGGATGTTAGAATGTATATTAGAATGTTGTAATGTATGTTAGAATGTTATAATGGATGGTAGAATGTTATAATGGATGTTAGAATGAATATTAGAATGTTAGAATGGATGTTAGAATGTTATAATGGATGTTATAATGTATATTAGAATGTTATAATGTATGTTAGAATGCATGTTAGAATGTATATTAGAATGTTTTAGTGTATTTTAGAATGTTATAATGGATGTTAGAATGTAAATTAGAATATTATAATGGATGTTAGAATGTTATAATGGATGATAGTACATTATAATGGATGTTATAATATATATTAGAATGTTATAATGTATGTTAGAATGTTATAATGGATGTTAGAATGTATATTAGATTGTTATAATGTATGTTAGAATGTTAGAATGGATGTTAGAATGTATATTAGATTTTTATAATGTATGTTAGAATGTTATAATGGATGTTAGAATGTATATTAGAATGTTATAATGTATGTTACAATGTTATAATGGATGTTAGAATGTATATTAGAATGTTATAATGTATGTTACATTGTTATAATGGATGTTAGAATGTTATAATGGATGTTAGAATGTATATTAGAATGTTGTAATGTATGTTAGAATGTTATAATGGATGTTAGAATGTTATAATGGATGTTATAATGAAAATTAGAATGTTATAATGTATGTTAGAATGCTTGTTAAAATGTATATTAGAATGTTTTAGTGTATTTTAGAATGTTATAATGGATGTTAGAATGTATATTAGAATATTATAATGGATGTTAGAATGTTATAATGGATGATAGTACATTATAATGGATGTTATAATATATATTAGAATGTTATAATGTATGTTAGAATGTTATAATGGATGTTAGAATGTATATTAGATTGTTATAATGTATGTTAGAATGTTATAATGGATGTTAGAATGTATATTAGAATGTTATAATGTATGTTACAATGTTATAATGGATGTTAGAATGTTATAAAGGACGTTAGAATGTATATTAGAATGTTATAATGTATGTTACAATGTTATAATGGATGTTAGAATGTTATAATGGATGTTAGAATGTTATAATGGATGTTAGAATGTATATTAGAATGTTTTAGTGTATTTTAGAATGTTATAATGGATGTTAGAATGTAAATTAGAATATTATAATGGATGTTAGAATGTTATAATGGATGATAGTACATTATAATGGATGTTATAATATATATTAGAATGTTATAATGTATGTTAGAATGTTATAATGGATGTTAGAATGTATATTAGATTGTTATAATGTATGTTAGAATGTTATAATGGATGTTAGAATGTATATTAGAATGTTATAATGTATGTTACAATGTTATAATGTATGTTAGAATGTTATAATGGATGTTAGAATGTTATAATGGATGTTAGAATGTATATTAGAATGTTGTAATGTATGTTAGAATGTTATAATGGATGGTAGAATGTTATAATGGATGTTAGAATGAATATTAGAATGTTAGAATGGATGTTAGAATGTTATAATGGATGTTATAATGTATATTAGAATGTTATAATGTATGTTAGAATGCATGTTAGAATGTATATTAGAATGTTTTAGTGTATTTTAGAATGTTATAATGGATGTTAGAATGTAAATTAGAATATTATAATGGATGTTAGAATGTTATAATGGATGATAGTACATTATAATGGATGTTATAATATATATTAGAATGTTATAATGTATGTTAGAATGTTATAATGGATGTTAGAATGTATATTAGATTGTTATAATGTATGTTAGAATGTTATAATGGATGTTAGAATGTATATTAGAATGTTATAATGTATGTTACAATGTTATAATGGACGTTAGAATGTATATTAGAATGTTATAATGTATGTTAGAATGTTATAATGGATGATAGTACATTATAATGGATGTTATAATATATATTAGAATGTTATAATGTATGTTAGAATGTTATAATGGATGTTAGAATGTATATTAGAATGTTATAATGTATGTTACAATGTTATAATGGATGTTAGAATGTATATTAGAATGTTATAATGTATGTTACATTGTTATAATGGATGTTAGAATGTTATAATGGATGTTAGAATGTATATTAGAATGTTGTAATGTATGTTAGAATGTTATAATGGATGTTAGAATGTTATAATGGATGTTATAATGAAAATTAGAATGTTATAATGTATGTTAGAATGCTTGTTAAAATGTATATTAGAATGTTTTAGTGTATTTTAGAATGTTATAATGGATGTTAGAATGTATATTAGAATATTATAATGGATGTTAGAATGTTATAATGGATGATAGTACATTATAATGGATGTTATAATATATATTAGAATGTTATAATGTATGTTAGAATGTTATAATGGATGTTAGAATGTATATTAGATTGTTATAATGTATGTTAGAATGTTATAATGGATGTTAGAATGTATATTAGAATGTTATAATGTATGTTACAATGTTATAATGGATGTTAGAATGTTATAAAGGACGTTAGAATGTATATTAGAATGTTATAATGTATGTTACAATGTTATAATGGATGTTAGAATGTTATAATGGATGTTAGAATGTTATAATGGATGTTAGAATGTATATTAGAATGTTTTAGTGTATTTTAGAATGTTATAATGGATGTTAGAATGTAAATTAGAATATTATAATGGATGTTAGAATGTTATAATGGATGATAGTACATTATAATGGATGTTATAATATATATTAGAATGTTATAATGTATGTTAGAATGTTATAATGGATGTTAGAATGTATATTAGATTGTTATAATGTATGTTAGAATGTTATAATGGATGTTAGAATGTATATTAGAATGTTATAATGTATGTTACAATGTTATAATGTATGTTAGAATGTTATAATGGATGTTAGAATGTTATAATGGATGTTAGAATGTATATTAGAATGTTGTAATGTATGTTAGAATGTTATAATGGATGGTAGAATGTTATAATGGATGTTAGAATGAATATTAGAATGTTAGAATGGATGTTAGAATGTTATAATGGATGTTATAATGTATATTAGAATGTTATAATGTATGTTAGAATGCATGTTAGAATGTATATTAGAATGTTTTAGTGTATTTTAGAATGTTATAATGGATGTTAGAATGTAAATTAGAATATTATAATGGATGTTAGAATGTTATAATGGATGATAGTACATTATAATGGATGTTATAATATATATTAGAATGTTATAATGTATGTTAGAATGTTATAATGGATGTTAGAATGTATATTAGATTGTTATAATGTATGTTAGAATGTTATAATGGATGTTAGAATGTATATTAGAATGTTATAATGTATGTTACAATGTTATAATGGACGTTAGAATGTATATTAGAATGTTATAATGTATGTTAGAATGTTATAATGGATGTTAAAATGTTATAATGGATTTTAGAATGTATATTAGAATGTTGTAATGTATGTTAGAATGTTATAATGGATGTTAGAATGTTATAATGGATGTTATAATGAATATTAGAATGTTATAATGGATGTTAGAATGTTATAATGGATGTTATAATGTATATTAGATTGTTATAATGTATGTTAGAATGTTATAATGGATGTTAGAATGTATATTAGAATGTTATAATGTATGTTACAATGTTATAATGGATGTTAGAATGTTATAATGGATGTTAGAATGTTATAATGGATGTTAGAATGTATATTAGAATGTTGTAATGTATGTTAGAATGTTATAATGGATGTTAAAATGTTATAATGGATTTTAGAATGTATATTAGAATGTTGTAATGTATGTTAGAATGTTATAATGGATGTTAGAATGTTATAATGGATGTTATAATGAATATTAGAATGTTATAATGGATGTTAGAATGTTATAATGGATGTTAGAATGTTATAATGGATGTTAGAATGTATATTAGAATGTTGTAATGTATGTTAGAATGTTATAATGGATGGTAGAATGTTATAATGGATGTTAGAATGAATATTAGAATGTTAGAATGGATGTTAGAATGTTATAATGGATGTTATAATGTATATTAGAATGTTATAATGTATGTTAGAATGCATGTTAGAATGTATATTAGAATGTTTTAGTGTATTTTAGAATGTTATAATGGATGTTAGAATGTAAATTAGAATATTATAATGGATGTTAGAATGTTATAATGGATGATAGTACATTATAATGGATGTTATAATATATATTAGAATGTTATAATGTATGTTAGAATGTTATAATGGATGTTAGAATGTATATTAGATTGTTATAATGTATGTTAGAATGTTAGAATGGATGTTAGAATGTATATTAGATTTTTATAATGTATGTTAGAATGTTATAATGGATGTTAGAATGTATATTAGAATGTTATAATGTATGTTACAATGTTATAATGGATGTTAGAATGTATATTAGAATGTTATAATGTATGTTACATTGTTATAATGGATGTTAGAATGTTATAATGGATGTTAGAATGTATATTAGAATGTTGTAATGTATGTTAGAATGTTATAATGGATGTTAGAATGTTATAATGGATGTTATAATGAAAATTAGAATGTTATAATGTATGTTAGAATGCTTGTTAAAATGTATATTAGAATGTTTTAGTGTATTTTAGAATGTTATAATGGATGTTAGAATGTATATTAGAATATTATAATGGATGTTAGAATGTTATAATGGATGATAGTACATTATAATGGATGTTATAATATATATTAGAATGTTATAATGTATGTTAGAATGTTATAATGGATGTTAGAATGTATATTAGATTGTTATAATGTATGTTAGAATGTTATAATGGATGTTAGAATGTATATTAGAATGTTATAATGTATGTTACAATGTTATAATGGATGTTAGAATGTTATAAAGGACGTTAGAATGTATATTAGAATGTTATAATGTATGTTACAATGTTATAATGGATGTTAGAATGTTATAATGGATGTTAGAATGTATATTAGATTGTTATAATGTATGTTAGAATGTTATAATGGATGTTAGAATGTATATTAGAATGTTATAATGTATGTTACAATGTTATAATGGATGTTAGAATGTTATAATGGATGTTAGAATGTTATAATGGATGTTAGAATGTATATTAGAATGTTGTAATGTATGTTAGAATGTTATAATGGATGGTAGAATGTTATAATGGATGTTAGAATGAATATTAGAATGTTAGAATGGATGTTA
Organism: Taudactylus pleione; assembly: GCA_031769625.1. NCBI lineage: Eukaryota > Metazoa > Chordata > Amphibia > Anura > Myobatrachidae > Taudactylus > Taudactylus pleione. Next base: position 19,286 of record JAUIMM010000685.1, read on the forward strand.
GAATGTTATAATGGATGTTATAATGTATATTAGAATGTTATAATGTATGTTAGAATGCATGTTAGAATGTATATTAGAATGTTTTAGTGTATTTTAGAATGTTATAATGGATGTTAGAATGTAAATTAGAATATTATAATGGATGTTAGAATGTTATAATGGATGATAGTACATTATAATGGATGTTATAATATATATTAGAATGTTATAATGTATGTTAGAATGTTATAATGGATGTTAGAATGTATATTAGATTGTTATAATGTATGTTAGAATGTTAGAATGGATGTTAGAATGTATATTAGATTTTTATAATGTATGTTAGAATGTTATAATGGATGTTAGAATGTATATTAGAATGTTATAATGTATGTTACAATGTTATAATGGATGTTAGAATGTATATTAGAATGTTATAATGTATGTTACATTGTTATAATGGATGTTAGAATGTTATAATGGATGTTAGAATGTATATTAGAATGTTGTAATGTATGTTAGAATGTTATAATGGATGTTAGAATGTTATAATGGATGTTATAATGAAAATTAGAATGTTATAATGTATGTTAGAATGCTTGTTAAAATGTATATTAGAATGTTTTAGTGTATTTTAGAATGTTATAATGGATGTTAGAATGTATATTAGAATATTATAATGGATGTTAGAATGTTATAATGGATGATAGTACATTATAATGGATGTTATAATATATATTAGAATGTTATAATGTATGTTAGAATGTTATAATGGATGTTAGAATGTATATTAGATTGTTATAATGTATGTTAGAATGTTATAATGGATGTTAGAATGTATATTAGAATGTTATAATGTATGTTACAATGTTATAATGGATGTTAGAATGTTATAAAGGACGTTAGAATGTATATTAGAATGTTATAATGTATGTTACAATGTTATAATGGATGTTAGAATGTTATAATGGATGTTAGAATGTTATAATGGATGTTAGAATGTATATTAGAATGTTGTAATGTATGTTAGAATGTTATAATGGATGGTAGAATGTTATAATGGATGTTAGAATGAATATTAGAATGTTAGAATGGATGTTAGAATGTTATAATGGATGTTATAATGTATATTAGAATGTTATAATGTATGTTAGAATGCATGTTAGAATGTATATTAGAATGTTTTAGTGTATTTTAGAATGTTATAATGGATGTTAGAATGTAAATTAGAATATTATAATGGATGTTAGAATGTTATAATGGATGATAGTACATTATAATGGATGTTATAATATATATTAGAATGTTATAATGTATGTTAGAATGTTATAATGGATGTTAGAATGTTATAATTGATTTTAGAATGTATATCAGAATGTTAAAAAGTATGTTAGAATGTTATAATGGATGTTAGAATGTATATTAGAATGTTAGAGTGTATGTTAGAATGTTATAATGGATGTTAGAATGTATATTAGAATGTTATAATGGATGTTAGAATGTTATAATGGATGTTAGAATGTTATAATGGATGATAGTACATTATAATGGATGTTATAATATATATTAGAATGTTATAATGTATGTTAGAATGTTATAATGGATGTTAGAATGTATATTAGATTGTTATAATGTATGTTAGAATGTTAGAATGGATGTTAGAATGTATATTAGATTTTTATAATGTATGTTAGAATGTTATAATGGATGTTAGAATGTATATTAGAATGTTATAATGTATGTTACAATGTTATAATGGATGTTAGAATGTTATAATGGATGTTAGAATGTATATTAGAATGTTGTAATGTATGTTAGAATGTTATAATGGATGGTAGAATGTTATAATGGATGTTAGAATGAATATTAGAATGTTAGAATGGATGTTAGAATGTTATAATGGATGTTATAATGTATATTAGAATGTTATAATGTATGTTACAATGTTATAATGGATGTTAGAATGTTATAAAGGACGTTAGAATGTATATTAGAATGTTATAATGTATGTTACAATGTTATAATGGATGTTAGAATGTTATAATGGATGTTAGAATGTTATAATGGATGATAGTACATTATAATGGATGTTATAATATATATTAGAATGTTATAATGTATGTTACAATGTTATAATGGATGTTAGAATGTATATTAGAATGTTATAATGTATGTTACATTGTTATAATGGATGTTAGAATGTTATAATGGATGTTAGAATGTATATTAGAATGTTGTAATGTATGTTAGAATGTTATAATGGATGTTAGAATGTTATAATGGATGTTATAATGAAAATTAGAATGTTATAATGTATGTTAGAATGCTTGTTAAAATGTATATTAGAATGTTTTAGTGTATTTTAGAATGTTATAATGGATGTTAGAATGTATATTAGAATATTATAATGGATGTTAGAATGTTATAATGGATGATAGTACATTATAATGGATGTTATAATATATATTAGAATGTTATAATGTATGTTAGAATGTTATAATGGATGTTAGAATGTATATTAGATTGTTATAATGTATGTTAGAATGTTATAATGGATGTTAGAATGTATATTAGAATGTTATAATGTATGTTACAATGTTATAATGGATGTTAGAATGTTATAAAGGACGTTAGAATGTATATTAGAATGTTATAATGTATGTTACAATGTTATAATGGATGTTAGAATGTTATAATGGATGTTAGAATGTTATAATGGATGATAGTACATTATAATGGATGTTATAATATATATTAGAATGTTATAATGTATGTTAGAATGTTATAATGGATGTTAGAATGTATATTAGATTGTTATAATGTATGTTAGAATGTTAGAATGGATGTTAGAATGTATATTAGATTTTTATAATGTATGTTAGAATGTTATAATGGATGTTAGAATGTATATTAGAATGTTATAATGTATGTTACAATGTTATAATGGATGTTAGAATGTATATTAGAATGTTATAATGTATGTTACATTGTTATAATGGATGTTAGAATGTTATAATGGATGTTAGAATGTATATTAGAATGTTGTAATGTATGTTAGAATGTTATAATGGATGTTAAAATGTTATAATGGATTTTAGAATGTATATTAGAATGTTGTAATGTATGTTAGAATGTTATAATGGATGTTAGAATGTTATAATGGATGTTATAATGAATATTAGAATGTTATAATGGATGTTAGAATGTTATAATGGATGTTAGAATGTTATAATGGATGTTAGAATGTATATTAGAATGTTGTAATGTATGTTAGAATGTTATAATGGATGGTAGAATGTTATAATGGATGTTAGAATGAATATTAGAATGTTAGAATGGATGTTAGAATGTTATAATGGATGTTATAATGTATATTAGAATGTTATAATGTATGTTAGAATGCATGTTAGAATGTATATTAGAATGTTTTAGTGTATTTTAGAATGTTATAATGGATGTTAGAATGTAAATTAGAATATTATAATGGATGTTAGAATGTTATAATGGATGATAGTACATTATAATGGATGTTATAATATATATTAGAATGTTATAATGTATGTTAGAATGTTATAATGGATGTTAGAATGTATATTAGATTGTTATAATGTATGTTAGAATGTTATAATGGATGTTAGAATGAAAATTAGAATGTTATAATGTATGTTAGAATGCTTGTTAAAATGTATATTAGAATGTTTTAGTGTATTTTAGAATGTTATAATGGATGTTAGAATGTATATTAGAATATTATAATGGATGTTAGAATGTTATAATGGATGATAGTACATTATAATGGATGTTATAATATATATTAGAATGTTATAATGTATGTTAGAATGTTATAATGGATGTTAGAATGTATATTAGATTGTTATAATGTATGTTAGAATGTTATAATGGATGTTAGAATGTATATTAGAATGTTATAATGTATGTTACAATGTTATAATGGATGTTAGAATGTTATAAAGGACGTTAGAATGTATATTAGAATGTTATAATGTATGTTACAATGTTATAATGGATGTTAGAATGTTATAATGGATGTTAGAATGTTATAATGGATGATAGTACATTATAATGGATGTTATAATATATATTAGAATGTTATAATGTATGTTAGAATGTTATAATGGATGTTAGAATGTATATTAGATTGTTATAATGTATGTTAGAATGTTAGAATGGATGTTAGAATGTATATTAGATTTTTATAATGTATGTTAGAATGTTATAATGGATGTTAGAATGTATATTAGAATGTTATAATGTATGTTACAATGTTATAATGGATGTTAGAATGTATATTAGAATGTTATAATGTATGTTACATTGTTATAATGGATGTTAGAATGTTATAATGGATGTTAGAATGTATATTAGAATGTTGTAATGTATGTTAGAATGTTATAATGGATGTTAAAATGTTATAATGGATTTTAGAATGTATATTAGAATGTTGTAATGTATGTTAGAATGTTATAATGGATGTTAGAATGTTATAATGGATGTTATAATGAATATTAGAATGTTATAATGGATGTTAGAATGTTATAATGGATGTTAGAATGTTATAATGGATGTTAGAATGTATATTAGAATGTTAGAATGTATGTTAGAATGCATGTTAGAATGCATATTAGAAAATTATAGTGTATGTTAGAATGTTATAATGGATGTTAGAATGTATATTAGAATGTTATAATGGATGTTAGAATGTTATAATTGATTTTAGAATGTATATCAGAATGTTAAAAAGTATGTTAGAATGTTATAATGGATGTTAGAATGTATATTAGAATGTTAGAGTGTATGTTAGAATGTTATAATGGATGTTAGAATGTATATTAGAATGTTAGAATGTATGTTAGAATGTTATTATGGATGTTAGAATGTTATATTTGATGTTAGAATGTATATTAGAATGTTATAATGTATGTTAGAATGTTATAATTGATGTTAGAATGTATATTAGATTGTTATAATGTATGTTAGAATGTTATAATGAATGTTAAAATGTATATTAGAATGTTATAATGTATGTTAGGATGTTATAATGTATGTTAGAATGTTATAATGGATGTTAGAATGTATATTAGATTGTTATAATGTATGTTAGAATGTTATAATGGATGTTAGAATGTATATTAGAATGTTATAATGTATGTTACAATGTTATAATGGATGTTAGAATGTTTTAATGGATGTTAGAATGTATATTAGAATGTTATAATGTATGTTAGAATGTTATAATGGATGTTAGAATGTTATAATGGATGTTAGAATGTATATTAGAATGTTTTAATGTATATTAGAATGTTATAATGGATGTTAGAATGTTATAATGGATGTTATAATGAATATTAGAATGTTATAATGTATGTTAGAATGCATGATAGAATGTATATTAGAATGTTTTAGTGTATTTTAGAATGTTATAATGGATGTTAGAAAGTATATTAGAATATTATAATGGATGTTAGAATGTTATAATGGATGTTAGTACATTATAATGGATGTTATAATATATATTAGAATGTTAGAATGTATGTTAGAATGTTATAATAGATGTTAGAATGTATATTAGATTGTTATAATGTATGTTAGAATGTTAGAATGGATGTTAGAATGTTATTAGAATGTTATAATGTATGTTACAATGTTATAATGGATGTTAGAATGTATATTAGAATGTTATAATGTATGTTAGAATGTTATAATGGATGTTAGAATGTTATAATGGATGTTAGAATGTATATTAGAATGTTGTAATGTATGTTAGAATGTTATAATGGATGGTAGAATGTTATAATGGATGTTAGAATGAATATTAGAATGTTAGAATGGATGTTAGAATGTTATAATGGATGTTATAATGTATATTAGAATGTTATAATGTATGTTAGAATGCATGTTAGAATGTATATTAGAATATTATAGTGTATGTTAGAATGTTATAATGGATGTTAGAATGTATATTAGAATGTTATAATGGATGTTAGAATGTTATAATGGATGTTAGAATGTTATAATGGATGATAGTACATTATAATGGATGTTATAATATATATTAGAATGTTATAATGTATGTTAGAATGTTATAATGGATGTTAGAATGTATATTAGATTGTTATAATGTATGTTAGAATGTTAGAATGGATGTTAGAATGTATATTAGATTTTTATAATGTATGTTAGAATGTTATAATGGATGTTAGAATGTATATTAGAATGTTATAATGTATGTTACAATGTTATAATGGATGTTAGAATGTTATAATGGATGTTAGAATGTATATTAGAATGTTGTAATGTATGTTAGAATGTTATAATGGATGGTAGAATGTTATAATGGATGTTAGAATGAATATTAGAATGTTAGAATGGATGTTAGAATGTTATAATGGATGTTATAATGTATATTAGAATGTTATAATGTATGTTACAATGTTATAATGGATGTTAGAATGTTATAAAGGACGTTAGAATGTATATTAGAATGTTATAATGTATGTTACAATGTTATATTGGATGTTAGAATGTATATTAGATTGTTATAATGTATGTTAGAATGTTATATTGGATGTTAGAATTTATATTAGAATGTTATAATGTATGTTAGAATGTTATAAAGGATGTTAGAATGTTATAATGGATGTTAGAATGTATATTATAATGTTAGAATGTATGTTATAATGTTATTATGGATGTTAGAATGTTATAATGGATGTTAGAATGTATATTAGAAAGTTATAATGTATGTTAGAATGTTATTTTGGATGTTAAAATGTATTTTAGATTGTTATAATGTATGTTAGAATGTTATAATAGATGTTAGAATGTATATTAGAATGTTATAATGTATGTTACAATGTTATAATGTATGTTACAATGTTATAATGGATGTTAGAATGTATATTAGAATGTTATAATGTATGTTAGAATGTTACAATGGATGATAGAATGTTATAATGGATGTTATAATGAATATTAGAATGTTAGAATGGATGTTAGAATGTTATAATGGATGTTAGAATGTATATTAGAATGTTATAATGTATGTTAGAATGCACGTTAGAAAGTATATTAGAATATTATAATGTATGTTAGAATGTTATAATGGATGTTAGAATGTATATTAGAATATTATAATGGATGTTAGAATATTATAATGGATGTTAGATTATTATAATGGATGTTATAATGTATATTAGAATGTTAAAATGGATGTTAGAATGTTATAATTGAATTTAGAATGTATATCAGAATGTTAAAAAGTAAGTTAGAATGTTATAATGGATGTTAGAATGTATATTAGTATGTTAGAATGTATGTTAGAATGTTATAATGGATGTTAGAATGTATATTAGAATGTTAGAATGTATGTTAGAATGTTATTATGGATGTTAGAATGTTAAAATTGATGTTAGAATGTATATTAGAATGTTATAATGTATGTTAGAATGTTATAATTGATGTTAGAATGTATATTAGATTGTTATAATGTATGTTAGAATGTTATAATGGATGTTATAATGTATATTAGAATGTTATAATGTATGTTAGGATGTTATAATGTATGTTAGAATGTTATAATGGATGTTAGAATGTATATTAGATTGTTATAATGTATGTTAGAATGTTATAATGGATGTTAGAATGTATATTAGAATGTTATAATGTATGTTAGAATGTTATAATGGATATTAGAATGTTATATTGGATGTTAGAATGTATATTAGATTGTTATAAGGTATGTTACAATGTTATATTGGATGTTAGAATGTATATTAGAATGTTATAATGTATGTTAGAATGTTATAAAGGATGTTAGAATGTTATAATGGATGTTAGAATGTATATTATAATGTTAGAATGTATGTTAGAATGTTATTATGGATGTTAGAATGTTATTTTGGATGTTAAAATGTATTTTAGATTGTTATAATGTATGTTAGAATGTTATTATAGATGTTAGAATGTATATTAGAATGTTATAATGTATGTTACAATGTTATAATCTATGTTAGAATGTTATAATGGATGTTATAATGTATACTAGAATGTTATAATGTATTTTAGATTGTAATAATGTATGTTCGAATGTTATAATGGATGTTAGAATGTATATTAGAATGTTATAATGTATGTTACAATGTTATAATGTATGTTAGAATGTTATAATGGATGTTAGAATGTATATTAGAATGTTATAATGTATGTTAGAATGTTACAATGGATGATAGAATGTTATAATGGATGTTATAATGAATATTAGAATGTTAGAATGGATGTTAGAATGTTATAATGGATGTTATAATGTATATTAGAATGTTATAATGTATGTTAGAATGCATGTTAGAATGTATATTAGAAAATTATAATGTATGTTAGAATGTTAGAATGGATGTTAGAATGTATATTAGAATATTATAATGGATGTTAGAATATTATAATGGATGTTAGATTATTATAATGGATGTTATAATGTATATTAGAATGTTAAAATGGATGTTAGAATGTTATAATTGATTTTAGAATGTATATCAGAATGTTAAAAAGTATGTTAGTATGTTATAATGGATGTTAGAATGTATATTAGAATGTTAGAATGTATGTTAGAATGTTATAATGGATGTTAGAATGTATATTAGAATGTTAGAATGTATGTTAGAATGTTATTATGGATGTTAAAATGTTATAATTGATGTTAGAATGTATATTAGAATGTTATAATGTATGTTAGAATGTTATAATTGATGTTAGAATGTATATTAGATTGTTATAATGTATGTTAGAATGTTATAATGGATGTTAAAATGTATATTAGAATGTTATAATGTATGTTAGGATGTTATAATGTATGTTAGAATGTTATAATGGATGTTAGAATGTATATTAGATTGTTATAATGTATGTTAGATTGTTATAATGGATGTTAGAATGTATATTAGAATGTTATAATGTATGTTAGAATGTTATAATGGATATTAGAATGTTATATTGGATGTTAGAATGTATATTAGATTGTTATAATGTATGTTAGAATGTTATATTGGATGTTAGAATGTATATTAGAATGTTATAATGTATGTTAGAATGTTATAAAGGATGTTAGAATGTTATAATGGATGTTAGAATGTATATTATAATGTTAGAATGTATGTTAGAATGTTATTATGGATGTTAGAATGTTATAATGGATGTTAGAATGTATATTAGAAAGTTATAATGTATGTTAGAATGTTTTTTTTGGATGTTAAAATGTATTTTAGATTGTTATAATGTATGTTAGAATGTTATAATAGATGTTAGAATGTATATTAGAATGTTATAATGTATGTTACAATGTTATAATGTATGAAAGAATGTTATAATGGATGTTATAATGTATACTAGAATGTTATAATGTATTTTAGATTGTAATAATTTATGTTCGAATGTTATAATGGATGTTAAAATGTATATTAGAATGTTATAATGTATGTTACAATCCTATAATGTATGTTAGAATGTTATAATGGATGTTAGAATGTATATTAGAATGTTATAATGTATGTTAGAATGTTACAATGGATGATAGAATGTTATTATGGATGTTATAATGAATATTAGAATGTTAGAATGGATGTTAGAATGTTATAATGGATGTTATAATGTATATTAGAATGTTATAATGTATGTTAGAATGCATGTTAGAATGTATATTAGAATATTATAATGTATGTTAGAATGTTATAATAGATGTTAGAATGTATATTAGAATGTTATAATGTATGTTACAATGTTATAATCTATGTTAGAATGTTATAATGGATGTTATAATGTATACTAGAATGTTATAATGTATTTTAGATTGTAATAATGTATGTTCGAATGTTATAATGGATGTTAGAATGTATATTAGAATGTTATAATGTATGTTACAATGTTATAATGTATGTTATAATGTTATAATGGATGTTAGAATGTTTATTAGAATGTTATAATGTATGTTAGAATGTTACAATGGATGATAGAATGTTATAATGGATGTTATAATGAATATTAGAATGTTAGAATGGATGTTAGAATGTTATAATGGATGTTATAATGTATATTAGAATGTTATAATGTATGTTAGAATGCATGTTAGAATGTATATTAGAATATTATAATGTATGTTAGAATGTTAGAATGGATGTTAGAATGTATATTAGAATATTATAATGGATGTTAGAATATTATAATGGATGTTATAATGAATATTAGAATGTTAGAATGGATGTTAGAATGTTATAATGGATGTTATAATGTATACTAGAATGTTATAATGTATTTTAGATTGTAATAATGTATGTTCGAATGTTATAATAGATGTTATAATGTATATTAGAATGTTATAATGTAAGTTACAATGTTATAATGTATGTTAGAATGTTATAATGGATGTTAGAATGTATATTAGAATGTTATAATGTATGTTAGAATGTTACAATGGACGATAGAATGTTATAATGGATGTTATAATGAATATTAGAATGTTAGAATGGATGTTAGAATGTTATAATGGATGTTATAATGTATATTAGAATGTTATAATGTATGTTAGAATGCACGTTAGAATGTATATTAGAATATTATAATGTATGTTAGAATGTTATAATGGATGTTAGAATGTATATTAGAATATTATAATGGATGTTAGAATATTATAATGGATGTTAGATTATTATAATGGATGTTATAATGTATATTATAATGTTAAAATGGATGTTAGAATGTTATAATTGAATTTAGAATGTATATCAGAATGTTAAAAAGTAAGTTAGAATGTTATAATGGATGTTAGAATGTATATTAGAATGTTAGAATGTATGTTAGAATGTTATTATGGATGTTAGAATGTTAAAATTGATGTTAGAATGTATATTAGAATGTTATAATGTATGTTAGAATGTTATAATTGATGTTAGAATGTATATTAGATTGTTATAATGTATGTTAGAATGTTATAATGGATGTTAAAATGTATATTAGAATGTTATAATGTATGTTAGGATGTTATAATGTATGTTAGAATGTTATAATGGAGGTTAGAATGTATATTAGATTGTTATAATGTATGTTAGAATGTTATAATGGATGTTAGAATGTATATTAGAATGTTATAATGTATGTTAGAATGTTATAATGGATATTAGAATGTTATATTGGATGTTAGAATGTATATTAGATTGTTATAAGGTATGTTAGAATGTTATATTGGATGTTAGAATGTATATTAGAATGTTATAATGTATGTTAGAATGTTATAAAGGATGTTAGAATGTTATAATGGATGTTAGAATGTATATTATAATGTTAGAATGTATGTTAGAATGTTATTATGGATGTTAGAATGTTATTTTGGATGTTAAAATGTATTTTAGATTGTTATAATGTATGTTAGAATGTTATAATAGATGTTAGAATGTATATTAGAATGTTATAATGTATGTTACAATGTTATAATCTATGTTAGAATGTTCTAATGGATGTTATAATGTATACTAGAATGTTATAATGTATTTTAGATTGTAATAATGTATGTTCGAATGTTATAATGGATGTTAGAATGTATATTAGAATGTTATAATGTATGTTACAATGTTATAATGTATGTTAGAATGTTATAATGGATGTTAAAATGTATATTAGAATGTTATAATGTATGTTAGGATGTTATAATGTATGTTAGAATGTTATAATGGATGTTAGAATGTATATTAGATTGTTATAATGTATGTTAGAATGTTATAATGGATGTTAGAATGTATATTAGAATGTTATAATGTATGTTAGAATGTTATAATGGATATTAGAATGTTATATTGGATGTTAGAATGTATATTAGATTGTTATAAGGTATGTTAGAATGTTATATTGGATGTTAGAATGTATATTAGAATGTTATAATGTATGTTAGAATGTTATAAAGGATGTTAGAATGTTATAATGGATGTTAGAATGTATATTATAATGTTAGAATGTATGTTAGAATGTTATTATGGATGTTAGAATGTTATTTTGGATGTTAAAATGTATTTTAGATTGTTATAATGTATGTTAGAATGTTATAATAGATGTTAGAATGTATATTAGAATGTTATAATGTATGTTACAATGTTATAATCTATGTTAGAATGTTCTAATGGATGTTATAATGTATACTAGAATGTTATAATGTATTTTAGATTGTAATAATGTATGTTCGAATGTTATAATGGATGTTAGAATGTATATTAGAATGTTATAATGTATGTTACAATGTTATAATGTATGTTAGAATGTTATAATGGATGTTAAAATGTATATTAGAATGTTATAATGTATGTTAGGATGTTATAATGTATGTTAGAATGTTATAATGGATGTTAGAATGTATATTAGATTGTTATAATGTATGTTAGAATGTTATAATGGATGTTAGAATGTATATTAGAATGTTATAATGTATGTTAGAATGTTATAATGGATATTAGAATGTTATATTGGATGTTAGAATGTATATTAGATTGTTATAAGGTATGTTAGAATGTTATATTGGATGTTAGAATGTATATTAGAATGTTATAATGTATGTTAGAATGTTATAAAGGATGTTAGAATGTTATAATGGATGTTAGAATGTATATTATAATGTTAGAATGTATGTTAGAATGTTATTATGGATGTTAGAATGTTATATTGGATGTTAAAATGTATTTTAGATTGTTATAATGTATGTTAGAATGTTATAATAGATGTTAGAATGTATATTAGAATGTTATAATGTATGTTACAATGTTATAATCTATGTTAGAATGTTATAATGGATGTTATAATGTATACTAGAATGTTATAATGTATTTTAGATTGTAATAATGTATGTTCGAATGTTATAATGGATGTTAGAATGTATATTAGAATGTTATAATGTATGTTAGAATGTTACAATGGATGATAGAATGTTATAATGGATGTTATAATGAATATTTGAATGTTAGAATGGATGTTAGAATGTTATAATGGATGTTATAATGTATATTAGAATGTTATAATGTATGTTAGAATGCATGTTAGAATGTATATTAGAATATTATAATGTATGTTAGAATGTTAGAATGGATGTTAGAATGGATGTTAGAATATTATAATGGATGTTAGATTATTATAATGGATGTTATAATGTATATTAGAATGTTAAAATGGATGTTAGAATGTTATAATTGATTTTAGAATGTATATCAGAATGTTAAAAAGTATGTTAGAATGTTATTATGGATGTTAGAATGTATATTAGAATGTTAGAATGTATGTTAGAATGTTATAATGGATGTTAGAATGTATATTAGAATGTTAGAATGTATGTTAGAATGTTATTATGGATGTTAGAATGTTATAATTGATGTTAGAATGTATATTAGAATGTTATAATGTATGTTAGAATGTTATAATGTATGTTAGAATGTTATAATGGATGTTAGAATGTATATTAGATTGTTATAATGTATGTTAGATTGTTATAATGGATGTTAGAATGTATATTAGAATGTTATAATGTATGTTAGAATGTTATAATGGATATTAGAATGTTATATTGGATGTTAGAATGTATATTAGATTGTTATAATGTATGTTAGAATGTTATAGTGGATGTTAGAATGTATATTAGAATGTTATAATGTATGTTAGAATGTTATAAAGGATGTTAGAATGTTATAATGGATGTTAGAATGTATATTATAATGTTAGAATGTATGTTAGAATGTTATTATGGATGTTAGAATGTTATAATGGATGTTAGAATGTATATTAGAAAGTTATAATGTATGTTAGAATGTTTTTTTGGATGTTAAAATGTATTTTAGATTGTTATAATGTATGTTAGAATGTTATAATAGATGTTAGAATGTATATTAGAATGTTATAATGTATGTTACAATGTTATAATGTATGAAAGAATGTTATAATGGATGTTATAATGTATACTAGAATGTTATAATGTATTTTAGATTGTAATAATGTATGTTCGAATGTTATAATGGATGTTAGAATGTATATTAGAATGTTATAATGTATGTTACAATCCTATAATGTATGTTAGAATGTTATAATGGATGTTAGAATGTATATTAGAATGTTATAATGTATGTTAGAATGTTACAATGGATGATAGAATGTTATAATGGATGTTATAATGAATATTAGAATGTTAGAATGGATGTTAGAATGTTATAATGTATGTTACAATGTTATAATCTATGTTAGAATGTTATAATGGATGTTATAATGTATACTAGAATGTTATAATGTATTTTAGATTGTAATAATGTATGTTCGAATGTTATAATGGATGTTAGAATGTATATTAGAATGTTATAATGTATGTTACAATGTTATAATGTATGTTAGAATGTTATAATGGATGTTAGAATGTTTATTAGAATGTTATAATGTATGTTAGAATGTTACAATGGATGATAGAATGTTATAATGGATGTTATAATGAATATTAGAATGTTAGAATGGATGTTAGAATGTTATAATGGATGTTATAATGTATATTAGAATGTTATAATGTATGTTAGAATGCATGTTAGAATGTATATTAGAATATTATAATGTATGTTAGAATGTTAGAATGGATGTTAGAATGTATATTAGAATATTATAATGGATGTTAGAATATTATAATGGATGTTATAATGAATATTAGAATGTTAGAATGGATGTTAGAATGTTATAATGGATGTTATAATGTATACTAGAATGTTATAATGTATTTTAGATTGTAATAATGTATGTTCGAATGTTATAATAGATGTTATAATGTATATTAGAATGTTATAATGTATGTTACAATGTTATAATGTATGTTAGAATGTTATAATGGATTTTAGAATGTATATTAGAATGTTATAATGTATGTTAGATTGTTACAATGGATGATAGAATGTTATAATGGATGTTATAATGAATATTAGAATGTTAGAATGGATGTTAGAATGTTATAATGGATGTTATAATGTATATTAGAATGTTATAATGTATGTTAGAATGCACGTTAGAATGTATATTAGAATATTATAATGTATGTTAGAATGTTATAATGGATGTTAGAATGTATATTAGAATATTATAATGGATGTTAGAATATTATAATGGATGTTAGATTATTATAATGGATGTTATAATGTATATTAGAATGTTAAAATGGATGTTAGAATGTTATAATTGAATTTAGAATGTATATCAGAATGTTAAAAAGTAAGTTAGAATGTTATAATGGATGTTAGAATGTATATTAGTATGTTAGAATGTATGTTAGAATGTTATAATGGATGTTAGAATGTATATTAGAATGTTAGAATGTATGTTAGAATTTTATTATGGATGTTAGAATGTTAAAATTGATGTTAGAATGTATATTAGAATGTTATAATGTATGTTAGAATGTTATAATTGATGTTAGAATGTATATTAGATTGTTATAATGTATGTTAGAATGTTATAATGGATGTTAAAATGTATATTAGAATGTTATAATGTATGTTAGGATGTTATAATGTATGTTAGAATGTTATAATGGATGTTAAAATGTATATTAGATTGTTATAATGTATGTTAGAATGTTATAATGGATGTTAGAATGTATAATAGAATGTTATAATGTATGTTAGAATGTTATAATGGATATTAGAATGTTAAAATGGATGTTAGAATGTATATTAAATTGTTATAAGGTATGTTAGAATGTTATATTGGATGTTAGAATGTATATTAGAATGTTATAATGTATGTTAGAATGTTATAAAGGATGTTAGAATGTTATAATGGATGTTAGAATGTATATTATAATGTTAGAATGTATGTTAGAATGTTATTATGGATGTTAGAATGTTATAATGGATGTTAGAATGTATATTAGAAAGTTATAATGTATGTTAGAATGTTATTTTGGATGTTAAAATGTATTTTAGATTGTTATAATGTATGTTAGAATGTTATAATAGATGTTAGAATGTATATTAGAATGTTATAATGTATGTTACAATGTTATAATCTATGTTAGAATGTTATAATGGATGTTATAATGTATACTAGAATGTTATAATGTATTTTAGATTGTAGTAATGTATGTTCGAATGTTATAATGGATGTTAGAATGTATATTAGAATTTTATAATGTATGTTACAATGTTATAATGTATGTTAGAATGTTATAATGGATGTTAGAATGTATATTAGAATGTTATAATGTATGTTAGAATGTTACAATGGATGATAGAATGTTATAATGGATGTTATAATGAATATTAGAATGTTAGAATGGATGTTAGAATGTTATAATGGATGTTATAATGTATATTAGAATGTTATAATGTATGTTAGAATGCATGTTAGAATGTATATTAGAATATTATAATGTATGTTAGAATGTTAGAATGGATGATAGAATGTATATTAGAATATTATAATGGATGTTAGAATATTATAATGGATGTTAGATTATTATAATGGATGTTATAATGTATATTAGAATGTTAAAATGGATGTTAGAATGTTATAATTGATTTTAGAATGTATATCAGAATGTTAAAAAGTATGTTAGAATGTTATAATGGATGTTAGAATGTATATTAGAATGTTAGAATGTATGTTAGAATGTTATAATGTATGTTAGAATGTATATTAGAATGTTAGAATGTATGTTAGAATGTTATTATGGATGTTAGAATGTTATAATTGATGTTAGAATGTATATTAGAATGTTATAATGTATGTTAGAATGTTATAATTGATGTTAGAATGTATATTAGATTGTTATAATGTATGTTAGAATGTTATAATGGATGTTAAAATGTATATTAGAATGTTATAATGTATGTTAGGATGTTATAATGTATGTTAGAATGTTATAATGGATGTTAGAATGTATATTAGATTGTTATAATGTATGTTAGATTGTTATAATGGATGTTAGAATGTATATTAGAATGTTATAATGTTTGTTAGAATGTTATAATGGATATTAGAATGTTATATTGGATGTTAGAATGTATATTAGATTGTTATAATGTATGTTAGAATGTTATATTGGATGTTAGAATGTATATTAGAATGTTATAATGTATGTTAGAATGTTATAAAGCATGTTACAATGTTATAATGGATGTTAGAATGTATATTATAATGTTAGAATGTATGTTAGAATGTTATTATGGATGTTAGAATGTTATAATGGATGTTAGAATGTATATTAGAAAGTTATAATGTATGTTAGAATGTTTTTTTGGATGTTAAAATGTATTTTAGATTGTTATAATGTATGTTAGAATGTTATAATAGATGTTAGAATGTATATTAGAATGTTATAATGTATGTTACAATGTTATAATGTATGAAAGAATGTTATAATGGATGTTATAATGTATACTAGAATGTTATAATGTATTTTAGATTGTAATAATGTATGTTCGAATGTTATAATGGATGTTAGAATGTATATTAGAATGTTATAATGTATGTTACAATCCTATAATGTATGTTAGCATGTTATAATGGATGTTAGAATGTATATTAGAATGTTATAATGTATGTTAGAATGTTACAATGGATGATAGAATGTTATAATGGATGTTATAATGAATATTAGAATGTTAGAATGGATGTTAGAATGTTATAATGGATGTTATAATGTATATTAGAATGTTATAATGTATGTTAGAATGCATGTTAGAATGTATATTAGAATATTATAATGTATGTTAGAATGTTATAATAGATGTTAGAATGTATATTAGAATGTTATAATGTATGTTACAATGTTATAATCTATGTTAGAATGTTATAATGGATGTTATAATGTATACTAGAATGTTATAATGTATTTTAGATTGTAATAATGTATGTTCGAATGTTATAATGGATGTTAGAATGTATATTAGAATGTTATAATGTATGTTACAATGTTATAATGTATGTTAGAATGTTATAATGGATGTTAGAATGTTTATTAGAATGTTATAATGTATGTTAGAATGTTACAATGGATGATAGAATGTTATAATGGATGTTATAATGAATATTAGAATGTTAGAATGGATGTTAGAATGTTATAATGGATGTTATAATGTATATTAGAATGTTATAATGTATGTTAGAATGCATGTTAGAATGTATATTAGAATATTATAATGTATGTTAGAATGTTAGAATGGATGTTAGAATGTATATTAGAATATTATAATGGATGTTAGAATATTATAATGGATGTTAGATTATTATAATGGATGTTATAATGTATATTAGAATGTTAAAATGGATGTTAGAATGTTATAATTGATTTTAGAATGTATATCAGAATGTTAAAAAGTATGTTAGAATGTTATAATGGATGTTAGAATGTATATTAGAATGTTAGAATGTATGTTAGAATGTTATAATGGATGTTAGAATGTATATTAGAATGTTAGAATGTATGTTAGAATGTTATTATGGATGTTAGAATGTTATAATTGATGTTAGAATGTATATTAGAATGTTATAATGTATGTTAGAATGTTATAATTGATGTTAGAATGTATATTAGAGTGTTATAATGTATTTTAGAATGTTATAATGGATGTTAAAATGTATATTAGAATGTTATAATGTATGTTAGGATGTTATAATGTATGTTAGAATGTTATAATGGATGTTAGAATGTATATTAGATTGTTATAATGTATGTTAGATTGTTATAATGGATGTTAGAATGTATATTAGAATGTTATAATGTATGTTAGAATGTTATAATGGATATTAGAATGTTATATTGGATGTTAGAATGTATATTAGATTGTTATAATGTATGTTAGAATGTTATATTGGATGTTAGAATGTATATTAGAATGTTATAATGTATGTTAGAATGTTATAAAGGATGTTAGAATGTTATAATGGATGTTAGAATGTATATTATAATGTTAGAATGTATGTTAGAATGTTATTATGGATGTTAGAATGTTATAATGGATGTTAGAATGTATATTAGAAAGTTATAATGTATGTTAGAATGTTTTTTTGGATGTTAAAATGTATTTTAGATTGTTATAATGTATGTTAGAATGTTATAATAGATGTTAGAATGTATATTAGAATGTTATAATGTATGTTACAATGTTATAATGTATGAAAGAATGTTATAAAGGATGTTATAATGTATACTAGAATGTTATAATGTATTTTAGATTGTAATAATGTATGTTCAAATGTTATAATGGATGTTAGAATGTATATTAGAATGTTATAATGTATGTTACAATCCTATAATGTATGTTAGAATGTTATAATGGATGTTAGAATGTATATTAGAGTGTTATAATGTATGTTAGAATGTTACAATAGATGATAGAATGTTATAATGGATGTTATAATGAATATTAGAATGTTAGAATGGATGTTAGAATGTTATAATGGATGTTAGAATGTATATTAGAATGTTATAATGTATGTTAGAATGCATGTTAGAATGTATATTAGAATATTATAATGTATGTTAGAATGTTATAATGGATGTTAGAATGTATATTAGAATATTATAATGGATGTTAGAATATTATAATGGATGTTAGATTATTATAATGGATGTTATAATGTATATTAGAATGTTAAAATGGATGTTAGAATGTTATAATTGATTTTAGAATGTATATCAGAATGTTAAAAAGTATGTTAGAATGTTATAATGTATGTTAGAATGTTAAAATGGATGTTAGAATGTTATAATTGATTTTAGAATGTATATCAGAATGTTAAAAAGTATGTTAGAATGTTATAATGTATGTTAGAATGTTAGAATGTATGTTAGAATGTTATAATGGATGTTAGAATGTATATTAGAATGTTAGAATGTATGTTAGAATGTTATTATGGATGTTAGAATGTTATAATTGATGTTAGAATGTATATTAGAATGTTATAATGTATGTTAGAATGTTATAATTGATGTTAGAATGTATATTAGATTGTTATAATGTATGTTAGAATGTTATAATGGATGTTAAAATGTATATTAGAATGTTATAATGTATGTTAGGATGTTATAATGTATGTTAGAATGTTAGAATGGATGTTAGAATGTATATTAGATTGTTATAATGTATGTTAGAATGTTATAATGGATGTTAGAATGTATGTTAGAATGTTATTATGGATGTTAGAATGTTATAATTGATGTTAGAATGTATATTAGAATGTTATAATGTATGTTACAAAGTTATAATGGATGTTAGAATGTTTTAATGGATGTTAGAATGTATATTAGAATGTTATAATGTATGTTAGAATGTTATAATGGATG
This sequence comes from Taudactylus pleione, assembly GCA_031769625.1. Lineage (NCBI taxonomy): Eukaryota > Metazoa > Chordata > Amphibia > Anura > Myobatrachidae > Taudactylus > Taudactylus pleione. Next base: position 39,615 of record JAUIMM010000685.1, read on the forward strand.
TTAGAATGTTATAATGGATGTTAGAATGTATATTAGAATGTTATAATGTATGTTAGAATGTTATAATGGATGTTAGAATGTTATAATGGATGTTATAATGAATATTAGAATGTTATATTGTATGTTAGAATGCATGTTAGAATGTATATTAGAATATTATAATGGATGTTAGAATGTTATAATGGATGTTAGTACATTATAATGGATGTTATAATATATATTAGAATGTTATAATGTATGTTAGAATGTTATAATGGATGTTACAATGTATATTAGATTGTTATAATGTATGTTACAATCCTATAATGTATGTTAGAATGTTATAATGGATGTTAGAATGTATATTAGAGTGTTATAATGTATGTTAGAATGTTACAATAGATGATAGAATGTTATAATGGATGTTATAATGAATATTAGAATGTTAGAATGGATGTTAGAATGTTATAATGGATGTTAGAATGTATATTAGAATGTTATAATGTATGTTAGAATGCATGTTAGAATGTATATTAGAATATTATAATGTATGTTAGAATGTTATAATGGATGTTAGAATGTATATTAGAATATTATAATGGATGTTAGAATATTATAATGGATGTTAGATTATTATAATGGATGTTATAATGTATATTAGAATGTTAAAATGGATGTTAGAATGTTATAATTGATTTTAGAATGTATATCAGAATGTTAAAAAGTATGTTAGAATGTTATAATGTATGTTAGAATGTTAAAATGGATGTTAGAATGTTATAATTGATTTTAGAATGTATATCAGAATGTTAAAAAGTATGTTAGAATGTTATAATGTATGTTAGAATGTTAGAATGTATGTTAGAATGTTATAATGGATGTTAGAATGTATATTAGAATGTTAGAATGTATGTTAGAATGTTATTATGGATGTTAGAATGTTATAATTGATGTTAGAATGTATATTAGAATGTTATAATGTATGTTAGAATGTTATAATTGATGTTAGAATGTATATTAGATTGTTATAATGTATGTTAGAATGTTATAATGGATGTTAAAATGTATATTAGAATGTTATAATGTATGTTAGGATGTTATAATGTATGTTAGAATGTTAGAATGGATGTTAGAATGTATATTAGATTGTTATAATGTATGTTAGAATGTTATAATGGATGTTAGAATGTATGTTAGAATGTTATTATGGATGTTAGAATGTTATAATTGATGTTAGAATGTATATTAGAATGTTATAATGTATGTTACAAAGTTATAATGGATGTTAGAATGTTTTAATGGATGTTAGAATGTATATTAGAATGTTATAATGTATGTTAGAATGTTATAATGGATGTTAGAATGTTATAATGGATGTTAGAATGTATATTAGAATGTTATAATGTATGTTAGAATGTTATAATGGATGTTAGAATGTTATAATGGATGTTATAATGAATATTAGAATGTTATATTGTATGTTAGAATGCATGTTAGAATGTATATTAGAATATTATAATGGATGTTAGAATGTTATAATGGATGTTAGTACATTATAATGGATGTTATAATATATATTAGAATGTTATAATGTATGTTAGAATGTTATAATGGATGTTACAATGTATATTAGATTGTTATAATGTATGTTAGAATGTTATAATGGATGTTAGAATGTTATTAGAATGTTATAATGTATGTTACAATGTTATAATGGATGTTAGAATGTATATTAGAATGTTATAATGTATGTTAGAATGTTATAATGGATGTTAGAATGTTATAATGGATGTTAGAATGTATATTAGAATGTTGTAATGTATGTTAGAATGTTATAATGGATGGTAGAATGTTATAATGGATGTTAGAATGAATATTAGAATGTTAGAATGGATGTTAGAATGTTATAATGGATGTTATAATGTATATTAGAATGTTATAATGTATGTTAGAATGCATGTTAGAATGTATATTAGAATATTATAGTGTATGTTAGAATGTTATAATGGATGTTAGAATGTATATTAGAATGTTATAATGGATGTTAGAATATTATAATGGATGTTATAATGTATATTAGAATATTAAAAAGTATGTTAGAATGTTATAATGGATGTTAGAATGTATATTAGAATGTTAGAATGTATGTTAGAATGTTATAATGGATGTTAGAATGTATATTAGAATGTTAGAATGTATGTTAGAATGTTATTATGGATGTTAGAATGTTATAATTGATGTTAGAATGTATATTAGATTGTTATAATGTATGTTAGAATGTTATTATGGATGTTAGAATGTTATAATGGAAGTTAGAATGTTATAATGGATGTTAAAATATTATAATGGATGTTATAATGTATATTAGAATGTTAAAATGGATGATTGAATGTTATAATTGATGTTAGAATGTATATTAGAATGTTAGAATGTATGTTAGAATGTTATAATGGATGTTAGAATGTATATTACAAAGTTATAATGTATGTTAGAATGTTATAATGGATGTTTGAATGTATTTTAGATTGTGATAATGTATGATAGAATGTTATAATGGATATTAGAATGTATATTAGAATGTTATAATGTATGTTACAATGCTATAATGTATGTTAGAATGTTATAATGGATGTTAAAATGTATACTAGAATGTTATAATGTATGTTAGAATGTATATTAGAATGTTATAATGTATGTTAGAATGTTATAATGGATGTTAGAATGTATATTAGATTGTTATAATGTATGTTAGAATGTTATAATGGATGTTAGAATGTATATTAGAATGTTATAATGTATGATAGAATGTTTTAATGGATATTAGAATGTATATTAGAATGTTATAATGTATGTTAGAATGTTATAATGGATGTTAGAATGTTAGAATGGATGCTAGAATGTATATTAGAATGTTATATTGTATGTTAGAATGTTATAATGGATGTTATAATGTTATAATGTATGTTAGAATGTTATAATG